>OU795038.1:85503963-85531463 GCA_917208275.1 Patella pellucida | reverse complement strand
GTCCAGCCTCGTGGGTTTTCTCCGGGTCTTCTGATTTTCTCCAACTGCTAAAGACCCCTAGGCGCAAGCGAATTGTTGAAGTAAAATTAAACCGTATGTTAGTCCCAAAATGACCTAGTTCGTGTCGAGTGTACGTTAAACCCCATTTCTCTCTCTCTCTATTTAGTGTCGAGTGGACGTTAAACCCCATTGTTCTCTCTCTCTATCTCTCTCTCTCTCTCATATTCATTGGTTGTCCGTTCTCGTTTCCATTCTTTATAGGAATCTGTCAATCATCCTCATGTGTTTAGTGATAGAATGTAATTCTAAATCATGTGATTAACTAACGAGCGCTACTGTAAGAACTAAGAACCTATCTGATTTTCTCTTTGACAGAGGTAACTCACATCAGCCTTAGATTTATTTTACGAGATCAATGTCATTCTGAACGACATTATTGCATGCTGTGAATACTTGTCAGGGGCTAAATCTTTTTGTTAAAGCCAGCTTAATATCAGTCAAGGTCGCTGAGACATAAAAAAGGTTAGGCCACGTGATTATTTGTGAGATTGTGGGTTAGGGTAAGGGTTAGCATCATGGTTAAGTCCAGGGTTAGTTTAAACAATATTTTATTCGTTTGAAAATGATCGAAAAATAGGCAAAGTCTATATAAGTACTTTCCCAGGGTTAGGGTTAGGGTTGGGATTAGGGCTAGCCTTGTTAACATCTGGTAACCTTTGCCTACACTTGAAGTTGGCCTTAACAATTAGATCTGACCCTTGTCGGGACATTATTTCATTATCAAGATATATGTTATAGACTATTGTAATATTAAACATCCACTGCGGCACATGTAATGTTACATTATTATTATTATTATTACCAAAGTGATTGTCATATCGGCCGGTATAGTATTTTATTATTATTATTATTACCAAAGTCATTGTCATATCGGCCGGTATAGTATTATTATTATTATTATTATTATTATTATTATTATTATTATTATTATTATTATTATTATTATTATTACCAAAGTGATTGTCATATCGGCCGGTATAGTATTTTATTATTATTATTATTATTATTATTATTATTATTATTATTATTATTATTATTATTATTATTATTATTATTATTATTATTATTATTACCAAAGTGATTGTCATATCGGCCGGTATAGTATTTTATTATTATTATTATTATTATTATTATTATTATTATTATTATTATTATTATTATTATTATTATTATTATTATTATTATTATTATTATTATTATTACCAAAGTGATTGTCATATCGGCCGGTATAGTATTTTATTATTCTAATTAAATCCATGTTTACCAGCAACTTATTATATTATGTATATCACTATATTGACCAATCTCCCAGTTCATTTTAATAAATTCTCTTTTAATGGAAAAAAACTTTCTTTTTATTGTTCCAACGCCTTTCAGAGAAATGCCAGTGGAGAATTATATTCGGTATATCGGTCTGTTCAATTGGGTTTTTAAACGTCCATTCGACTAACGTATGGTTATATACCAACTTGGTATCGATGTTCATTGGGGGCATTGATTTTCTATCTTTCCGTCACCATTGTAATATACATTCGACCATACAACCCGCCTATTGGCCAATATATCACTTCAAAAGTTACTTTAAGAAGTGAAACGAATGTAGTACCATCGATCTACAGTGATTCTACAGAGATCAATCAAAATTACATTTCATCGATTTGTAAAAATCAATCAGATTTACATTTTATCGAATTGTAGAAGCCAATCAGATATCCTCTATTGATACACTTAAAGACTGCTATTCAATTCGGGGGGTCACGTGGCTAAGTGGGTAAGACGCTGGCTCGCTAGTCTGGAGGTCGGATGTTCAACCCCTGCATTTGCCGAGAAAGTTCATCCAGATCTTTTGGAGTTTGTTCGTCTTTATTAGCCCAAGCTAGGAGCAAAACAGTAGGATGTTAAACACCATTTCATTTTCGACCAAAGTCGAAACCTCCTTATTTTTCAGTAATCGTCTTGGCATTAAGCCACCGTGAAGAAGTTTGTTAACAATGTCTTCCTACCTGGGCCACCGTGAAGAAGTTTGTTAACAATGTCTTCCTACCTGGGCCACCGTGAAGAAGGTTGTTACCCATGTTGCTGAGTGATAGTGTGTGTTCGTTGTGTGTTCGGCGCTTCGAGCATATCCCGTTTGTGGAGTGCTTTTTAGCGCAATACAAGACTCATATTATATATATATATATCTTCCTACCTGGGCTACTGTGGTGAATAGATGTTAACCAACGTCTTCTTACCTGAGCCACCGTGGCTCCTTGGAGAAGGCGGCTGTGTACCATAGTATTCCTAGCTCAGCATCTGTGGGTCCAGGTAGAAGAGATCCATTCACTTGATTTGATAATTGTTTAGTTTTTGCAATGTCTATTTTCTCTCTTGTCCGCAGGTTTATCTTGTATATTTTTGTTTTGCGTGTAGTGCGGTCCTCCTGCACGTACTATTATGGTATACATGTATTTAGTAATGTTCTGATAGATGTTCAAATAGTCGGGTAAAGATAAGTCATATGGAGTGGATACCTAGAACAAATTGCAACATAAATTTTCTCGGCGGAATCCGGTAAAGGGGCACATGAATGTCTCCAAAACAAAAATCGCTCACAATAAAAAAAGGGGTACATAATTTAAGGAATATCGCTGTATTTAGTAATGTTCTGATTGGCAGTCTAATTCTCTCTCGATATCCAAGCATTTAATTCCTAAATCATTCTGGGTCTCTTTCCTCCATTTTACAATAGGTCAAGACAAATTGGAGGGAAAACGAAGCTTGGAAAATCAATGAATATGATCAACGTAAAATGTCAAGCTTATATCGACTTAATTCTCTGACAAGATTTTGTCAGCTCCTGGAAAATGTTAAAGTTACAATTTTATATTTTTAAAATGGATTAAAATCAATCCCTAAAATAGATGGTATCCATAAACAGGCCTACCTTGTTAAAGAATAATCCTATTAATCCTATAAAACACTATTGCTAGTTACGAAATTGGCAAAAATTTCGTTTTCAACTTCAAATTTAAACGGGGAATAGAAAAACAAGGGGGGTAATTGTGTTATTTTATCCCCGGTGTGAACGAGTTTTAAGTGACACCTATGATCGCATAAAAGGGACTTGACAACATATTGAACAAAAGGCATAGAAATTATGAAACTGATGCTGATATAATATATTTTCTACTCGACAACCATCTCGCCTGTCCAACATCGTGTGAGTTTTCTCCGGGTCCTCCGGTTTCTCCCACTGCTAAAGATCCCTTCGCACAAGAAAAAATGAGCCATTTGTTAGTCCCGTAATGGTATAGTATGTGTTGAGTGGGCGTTAAACCCCATTCCTTTCTCTCTTTCGACAACCATTTGTTAGTCCCGAAATGACCGAGTTTGTATTGAGTGGACGTTAAACCCCATTCCTTTCTCTTTTTCGACAACCATTTGTTAGTCCCGAAATGACCGAGTTTGTATTGAGTGGACGTTAAACCCCACTCCTCTTTCTCTTTCGGCAACCATTTGTTAGTCCCTAAATGACCTAGTTTGTATTCAGTGGACGTTAAACCCCACTCCTCTTTCCCTTTCGACAACCATTTGTTAGTCCCGAAATGACCTAGTTTGTGTTGAGTGGACGTTAAACCCCATTCCTCACTTTCTTTCGACAACCATCTAATGTGCGGTGGGTCGATGATGGTGAATATTATTAACGGTGTTTTATATATCTGATCTCGGTTGGGTCGATGAAAATGAAATAATATGAAATTTGGTTTAGTGTCCTACTGCTCTGCTCCTTAACTGAAAATGTGGCCCCGGCACGGAGCTATAGTCTACTCTTATATAGAATTCCAACCGCCAAGGGATATTTTACGTGAATGCCAATGTGTCCATGGACCTTGGTGTTTCGTTCCATCCGAACGACTAGACATCTGTCCTTGTCAGACCCCCCGTCCTGCTTCACTGACAAGGGAGAATCATATCGGAAAGTCGGGATGAATTTTTTCGTCCAATGCAGGAATCGAACACCCGATCTCTAAACTAGCGAGCCAGCCTCTTACCCACTTAGCCATCGTTATCACCCTTGGTCGATGACGATGATCTTTAGTGGATCGATGATTATTATGGCGATAATGAACGTTATGACCCTGTTTTATTATCTAATCTGTTGTGAGTCGATGATGATGATGATGATGATGATGATGATGATGATGATGATGATGATGATGATGATGATGATGACGATGATGATGATGACGACGATGATGATGATGATGATGATGATGATGATGATGATGATGATGATGATGATGATGATGATGATGATGATGATGATGATGATGATGATGATGATGATGATGATGATGATGATGATGATGATGATGATGATGATGATGATGATGGTGGTGGTGGTGGTGGTGATGATGATGATGATGATGACGATGATGATGATGATGATGATGACGATGACGATGACGATGACGATGACGATGACGATGACGATGATGATGATGATGACGATGATGTTGATGAACGCTTTAACAATATTTTATATATTTTAAATGGATTGCTGATCATTATGGCGATGATGAACGTTATGACGCCGTTATTATATATCTAATCTGTGGTGTGTCGACGATGAAGGTTATAACAGAGTTCTCCACGATATCTATAACTATTTTTTTATGTGTTCCAAGGTGTGCCGTTGGCAATAAAAAGGTTGAGAACTACTGATCTAATCAGACACTGTACCACGTCAAGCAGTGTTTTGCATCATCGACACACCGCAGATTAGATACAAAACATCATTAGATCGTTCATCGTCGTCATCATCAATTATTCTATAATAAGAGGTCAAATACAGACTCCTATACTTCCACCCTATACTAGACTATAATCAACTTCCACCCTATACTAGACAATAATCAACTTCCATCCTATACTAGACTATAATCAACTTCCACCCTATACTAGACTATAATCAACTTCCATCCTATACTAGACTATAATCAACTTCCACCCTATACTAGACTATAATCAACTTCCACCCTATACTAGACTATATTCAACTTCCACCCTATACTGGGCTATAATCAACTTCCATCCTATACTAGGCTATAATCAACTTCCATCCTATACTAGACTATAATCAACTTCCACCCTATACTAGACTATAATCAACTTCCACCCTATACTAGACTATAATCAACTTCCACCTTATACGAGACTATAATCAACTTCCACCCTATACTAGACTATAATCAACTTCCACCCTATACTGGGCTATAATCAACTTCCACCATATACTGGGCTATAATCAACTTCCACCCTATACTAGACTATAATCAACTTCCACCTTATACTAGACTATAATCAACTTCCACCCTATACTAGACTATAATCAACTTCCACCCTATACTGGGCTATAATCAACTTCCATCCTATACTAGACTATAATCAACTTCCACCCTATACTAGACTATAATCAACTTCCACCCTATACTAGACTATAATCAACTTCCACCCTATACTAGGCTATAATCAACTTCCACCCTATACTAGACTATATTCAACTTCCACCCTATACTAGACTATAATCAACTTCCACCCTATACTAGGCTATAATCAACTTCCACCCTATACTAGACTATAATCAACTTCCATCCTATACTAGACAATAATCAACTTCCACCCTATACTGGGCTATAATCAACTTCCACCCTATACTAGACTATACTCAATTTCCACCCTATACTAGACTACTCAAGTTATATATTCACGCATTATCAGCTCTTTTTTTCTCGTCTGCTTTTGATTACGTACATAATTAGGCCGCCCAAGTTATATAAACATTACCAGGTTTGTTTTCTGTTTTGCCTGATTACGTACATAATTATTTTTATTACGTCACACTTGCTGTAAATAACTTGTGATCTGTCATTTTATTTTTTCTGGTTCTTTTAAATATCTCTATAATAATCGCCGTTCAAAACTGAGATGATAAAATTTATATTTGAACATTCGATCTGTC
The DNA here is from genome assembly GCA_917208275.1 of Patella pellucida. Classification (NCBI taxonomy): domain Eukaryota; kingdom Metazoa; phylum Mollusca; class Gastropoda; family Patellidae; genus Patella; species Patella pellucida. The sequence continues at coordinate 85,525,399 of OU795038.1, read as the reverse complement.
AAGCGCATTTTTTTTTTTATGGAAGGGATGGGATATCGGATTTCATAGCCTAGATGAATTTCAGTATAAATTATATGAATAGGCCTATTAAACGGAAATAATCAAATTACACATTTGAGATAATTATAATGAATGAAATGGGGTTTAACGTCCTACTGTTATGCACCTAACCCAGGCTAATGGAAGGCGGGCATACGCCATACAGTGTGCTACGAGGGAAATTTTTGCCCGGGCAGCGGCGCTACGGCCTACTCTTATATCGAATTCAAACTGCCAAGGGATATTTTACGTACACTCCAATGTGTACACGTCAGCTGACTAGTCGTTCGGAGGGGACGAAAAAGCGAGGTCCCGCGTACACCTTTAATTAGCGTCAAATTAATTCCAAGAAGTGTTATACTATCATTTTCTATGCAGATAATACCTCATTTCCCATAAAAATGTCAAATAAATACCTTTCTTTCTTCCCTGCTCAACTTGCAACAGACATATTTTATGTTGGGACTAGCGGTATCATACCAATTAAGAAATGGAATTTTGACATAAAAAAAACCCCAGTTAACCATGAATTAAAAACGAAGTATGATCCAGGTTTCAGCAGCTGACCACTGGTCACTAAAGATTTCTCCATTGACTTTAACCATTTCCCACATTTTCGTTGGGTAGAATGCTTTCTGTCACAGATGGAATAACATGTGGCAAACTCTTGCCCATAGGCATGTATCCGGTTCGCCATAAAAAAAAAATTGAGATACACAAGCTGGAAGTAGAGACAAATAAACATGCCATTTTAGGCCCTACATTCCAACGTAACCAACCTCCCAATTCTTGTATCCTTCCGCCTCAAAATCATGAATATTCACCAAAACCTGGCAGAAAATGTATTTTCAAACCCTTTTCTATGATTCTACACCAATAAAGCCAAAAAAATCGCCACGCCAAAGGGGAAAGGGAAGGGGAAAGGGAGAGAAAGACTAAAAAATAACTACAGGAATATTTGGAGAGCTGTGTCCAGCTGACAGTCGTAGTCTCGTATTATATACGACCTCCGGTGCATTGGTCGCGCGTGTCCAGTGGTTATACATCAAGGACGTTTTCCCGTTAAAGTAAATCGGTAGTCGACTAGCCGCATCGCAATATTATGGTCGTAGGTACATATATACAACTGGTGGTAGTTATTTTCTTTGATGTGAATAGCAGTTATATCTCATAACAACCTGTCATGACGTCATAATAGGTTGATATATTCTTCATATCAACCGCTGATGACGTCACGACAGGTTGATATTTCATATCAACCGCTAATGACGTCATGTAAGGTCGATGCATTCGACTCATATCAACCGCTGATGATCAAAATAATACAACAAACACAGAAATAAATTTTTATTATTTTGACAATTAAAAATTATTATGGAACAGTTTGAAACATTCAAGACAGAAATAGACGACGTACTTATCAGCATATTTAAATCGGTTATCCATATCTTTCAGAATCTTCTTTCCGTCCACACATCGCCCAAGATTTCCATTATAAACTATTTTGTGGTACAGTCCATGCACTTAAATAAAACAGTCGGCCAAATCCTTCTGTCTATAAAACATGAAAAGCCCTCAATCGTAGTTCACTGTCAGAATTATCGGGAAAGAATGTCTTTTGATCCAAATTTTCTTTAGGCTTTGGATAGATCCTCATCGATAGTTGCATTCACACCACTTCCATCGTCAGTATGTTGGCTAAAAGGGATTGATTATTCGTCTGACTTCGTATTACTTTCCATTTTGTTTTTGTATGAAATTCAATTCTTCAAAATGGCGCTGTGTTTACAAAAACACCTTCTCGTAATTGCACGTGACTAACTCGGTAATCTTAGTTATTTGACGGAAACTACCGAGCCGTTATCCAATCATTGTTGAATATTAATGGAAAAGTCCATTTAAATTTAAGGGTGGGCGTTGTATATGTCAGATATTAACCAATCATACCTCAGTTGCTATATTTATAACACCCTTGGGCTGCGCCCGCGGGTTATATAATATAGCAACCTCAGGTAGGTTAATATCCTATACATATCACTTACTGTCATACATCCGAGTCTAGATGTAGGGTTACGGAGGGTACCGGAATCTGTCAAGGTTTGCCGAATGGGCGTTAGTATTCCAATATACCACCCCATGAACCTACAAAACCCCCCAAAAAACAATATTTATATGTGCGTGCAGGAAAGGGTGGGGGAGTTCGGGTGTGGCCTCGAGTACCGTCGAGTAATATTAGGCTGTGTGGAACATGCTAGAGGCGATTTGTAGCATATCTGACCCACGGTATATGCTTCATACTGTATAGTATTATCATTATGATTATGAAAACCGCATTGAAACCTTGTCATTTGCTAGAAGGACGAACAAAATCAAAACCATGACGCAAAGCGAGACGGGGGTTGGGATGGCCTAGTGGTCTAGAGTGTCGCGCTTCTACCTCTAGCTGGCCGGCCATCTCTGGCTTGCGGCTGTAGTTTCGAGCCCTAGTTTTAGCGTATGTGGGCATGGAGATAGGGCGCCTTCTCAACCTCGTTGGTTTTCTCCGGGCACACCGGTTTCCTCCAACTGCTAAAGACCTCTACGCGCAAGCGAATCATTGAAATAAAAATTAAAACATATGTTAGTCCCGAAATGACATGGATGTGTTGAGTGGACGATAAACCCCATTTCTCTCTCACTCTCTTTGCAAAGCCAGACTTAGCCCTTGGCCCCCTCCAATTAACATAATCCCCATTCTACTTCAACCCCCCACCCCCCTTAGTGCAACTCAAACGATATACGATGAATTTGAAGTTGGACAAGACAAGAGATAACAACTACATGTAACTCACGTATTAGAATCTTCCTATACACGTGATCAACTGACGAGGTGGAAAATGGCTGATCTTAATTTCACGCTTTTCATCAATAAATCATTTATAAGAAGGAAGCCGGCGGTGTAAATGAGGCTAATTAAACGACAAGCTGGGTGAATTGAGAGCCAGAAGAGGACCTGAAAATAACCAATCAGCCCTGAACTTTAGCCACATCTTTTGTCACCGTTATACCATACTGGTAATCGATATGTTTTCCCGCCATTAATCATCTTGCTCCAGTGAATATTAGAGAAAGTTGATGGTTATGGCTTGGCAGATCGAAAACTGAATTTTCATGTTTGGTATTGGGTTTTTGGATGGCGGATGATTTGAAAAGTGTAGGGGCTAATTCATATCGTATCAGTTCACGAATGACTTGTGGCTGTGGTTTCGAGCCCTAGTTTAAGCATTGGTTTTCTCCGGGCACTCCGGTTTCCTCCCACTACTAAAGACCTCTACGCGCAAGCGAATTATTGAAAAAAAATTTAAAAAATAAGTTAGTCCCGAAATGACTGATAATTTGAATAGTGTAGGTGATAATTCACATCTAACCGGTGAGGGTTTGGGGGTCGTGGGGGCGTATCAGTTCACGAAAGACCGATAATTTGAATAGTGTAGGTGCTAATTCATATCTAATCGGAGAGGGTTTTGGGGTCGCTAGGGAGGGTTGGGTAACGTCCTTTATGATGCATGGCTATGGTATGTTTTATAATAACATTTATAACTATAGTACGTGCTAACCATTCGACAACCCCCCCCCCCCCCACCAGCGCTCACGCTGTCGATCGTCATTTCCGCCATTTGCGATAAAAATATAATAATTTTGGCGAAAAAATCTTCAATCTGGCGGAATCTAGGGCGTTAACTTTTTCCTGTATGGTGATTCTTTTTTGATGATAAAATTTTCTTGCGACAAAGTTTTGATTTCCACGCCGTGCAAACACAGTCTAATGCGCTTGGCTGAGTCAGTTATCAATCAATTTCGTACCAATCCTTTGTGTCTTGATCAATCTCGGATTAGTGTTGATTAGTATTTACAGTTAGAGTAGTAATAAACTCATTAAGAGACAAAACATTTAATTATTCATTAAAAACAAATACACTGTGTAATTTAATGTTACTAATACTAATAGTGGTTACCCTGAATCAACAGAAAATGGGCTTCTGCAAAGCAGTAAAGAATTTGTAAACTGTGATATAATTATAATATGCATAAAAATACCTCCAAAAATATACTAGCTATTTGTTCTCTTTTGGCGGAAAAAATATATGGCTAATAAATTAAAATGAAAAATTGGCGGAAAAAAAATGAAACCCAGAGTGAGCACTGCCCCCCCCCCCCTTATGGCTAGTCGGGTAAATGAAAGTAAGAGAATAAGTATATTATTCGACATTCTAGGCCACTCCTTTCGGTTGTAGGGGGTTGGGATGGCCTAGTGGTCTAGAGTGCCGCGCTTCGACCTCCAGCTGGCCGACCACCTCTGGCTTGCGGCTGTGGTCTCGAGCCCTAGTGTGAGCGTTTGTGGCATGGAGCTAGGGGCGCCTTCTCAACCTCCTTGGTTTCCTCCGGGCACTCCGTTTTCCTCCCACTGCTAGCGAATTATTGAAATAAAATTAAACCATATGTTAGTCCCGAAATGACTAATCCCCATTCCCCCCCCCCTTTCGGCTGTCCTTTCTAGTCACAGAAACACAGTCCGCCAAATTACAGTAATTTAAAGAAATTTGTTGTTGTTTCTTTTTTTAAATTCTGTTTAAATTTGTAGACACATAAAGCACACACTAACACATTTCAATGGGCGTTAGTATTCCAATATACCGCCCCATCTGATTAAAGGTAAAATATGGACATGAACCTACAAAACCCCCCAAAACCCCGAAAAAACAATATTTATATGTGCGTGCAGGTAAGGGTGGGGTAGTTTGGGGTGTGGCCTCCAGTACCGTCGAGTAATATTGGGCTATGTATGTGAAACATGCTAGAGTCTATTTGTAGCATATCTGACCAACGGTATATGCTTCATACTGTATAGTATTATCATTATGATTATGAAAACCGCATTGAAACCTTGTCATTTGCTAGAAGGACGAACAAAATCAAAACCATGACGCAAAGCGAGACGGGGGTTGGGATGGCCTAGTGGTCTAGAGTGTCGCGCTTCTACCTCTAGCTGGCCGGCCATCTCTGGCTTGCGGCTGTAGTTTCCAGCCCTAGTTTGAGCGTATGTGGCATGGAGATAGGGCGCCTTCTCAACCTCGTTGGTTTTCTCCGGGCACACCGGTTTCCTCCAACTGCTAAAGACCTCTACGCGCAAGCGAATCATTGAAATAAAAATTAAAACATATGTTAGTCCCGAAATGACATGGATGTGTTGAGTGGACGATAAACCCCATTTCCCTCTCACTCTCTTCGCAAAGCGAGACTTAACCCTTGGCCCCCTCCCCTCTCCAATTATCACAATTCTCATTCCACTTCACCCCCCCCCCCCCTCCCCCTTAGTGCAACTTAAGAAATTTACGATGAATTTGAAGTTGGACAAGACAAGAGATAACAACTACATGTAACTCACGTATTAGAATCTTTCTATACACGTGATCAACTGACGAGGTGGAAAATGGCTGATCTTAATTTCACGCTTTTCATCAATAAATCATTTATAAGAAGGAAGCCGGCGGTGTAAATGAGCGTATGTGGCATGGAGATAGGGGCGCCTTCTCAACCTCCTTGGTTTCCTCCGGGCACTCCGGTTTCCTCCCACTGCTAGCGAATTATTGAAATAAAATTAAACCATATGTTAGTCCCGAAATGACTAATCCCCATCCCCCCCCCCTTTCGGCTGTCCTTTCTAGTCACAGAAACACAGTCCGCCAAATTACAGTAATTTAAAGAAATTTGTTGTTGTTTCTTTTTTTAAATTCTGTTTAAATTTGTAGACACATAAAGCACACACTAACACATTTCAATGGGCGTCCTCGCTGAAGGAATTTCCACCAGGCATCGCCAGTAACAATGCGGTCCCACGTGACCTTATCGATGGTAAGGGAACTATATCGGTATTAAATTCCATATTAATGACGAACACTAACGTTTGTCGACACACGAGTTCGTAATGAATGTACAGGAAAACTGTGCTATAAGGTAAACAATGAGGTCACGTGGGGCCGCTTCGTCCATCAGTTATGTCCCTTTATCTCTAGCGAGGACGCTCATTAATTAGCGTTAAAACAAATCTGATAACCTTTTCTTGGTGAAAAACACGACTCAACAAAAGAAATAATCAGGCTATAAATGGTACCACTAATTGATAGAATACAGAATATCAGACACGGTGAGTACCAAATCCTGCTAATTGTCCAGCTACCTTCTCTTTGAGTCTTTGAGCTATTGTCATTGATGCTACATAGCGTGATAGTCGGGATTATACCAGAAGAAAAGACGATTAGTAAGTGATAATACTGTAATCAGGAAATAGCGGCTAGTCGTCCATTAACTGCTCAGAGACCGAAAGAGAGAAGGAGGGGGGAGGGGTACGTACACTCGATATAAACTAGGTAATTTCGGAACTAACTTATGTTTCAATTTCTTTGCAATAATTCGCTTGTGCGTAGGTTCCCTTGGCCGTTGGAGGAAACCGGGGGATAAATTAAGTCATTTCAGAACTTAGTTATGTTTCAATTTCATTTTAAAAATTTGCTTGCGCGTAGGTTATCAGCAGTTGGAGGAAACCGGGGGACAAAATTGGTTTGTCTGTCCATCCGCCCGTCTGTCCGTCACACTTTTTAGGACACAATAACTCTTCTTATGGCCCTGTTTTAACATTGTTATTGCCCTTGTTTCAATTGAACGCTTCAACAACTCAATTTATTATCCCAAATGTATGAAATTTAAATGCATCATTTAGATGCCGTGTATACATTAAAATGCACGGAAAAAAATCCCTTGACAGTAGGCCATAGTGCCGCTGCCAGGGCGAAATGTGCCCCGTCGCACACTGTATGGCGTAGCCAAGTCCTAGAAAAACATTAGGACATCATTAAACCCCAGTTTAAAATGTATTTAGTAAAAGAGAAATTAAAAGAAATGAGGTTTAATGTCCTACTATTATGCACCTAACCTGGGCTAATGGAAGACGGGCATACGCCATACAGTGTGCTATGAGGGTAATTTTGCCCGGGCAGCGGCGCTACGACCTAATCTTATATCAAATTCCAACTGCCAAGGGATATTTTACGTGCACTCCAATGTGTACACGGGACCTCGGTTTTTCTTCCCATCCGAACGACTAGGCAGCTGTCCTTGCCAGGCCCCCTTCTGCATCACTGACGAGGGGAAATCACGCCGGAAAATCGAGATGAACTTTCTCCAACACCCGACCTCCAGGCTAGCGAACCAGCGCCGGCCACATTTAGTAAAAGAAAATAAAACAATAAAATAATGATGCTCGTGTTTTATTGAGGTTATTATAGAGTTGTTAAATGATACATCATGATAGGATCCTTATGTATCTCTGATATCTAAAATAAATAAAAATAAATAGATGATGAATAAAAAAAACAATAATAGAAACTTATGGAAAACAGCTTTCTCTTTGTATCTGTGTCTCTGAAAATGTATATAGTGAAAGAAAATAAAACAATAAAATAATGATGCTCGTGTTTTATTGAGGTTATTATAGAGTTGTTAAATGATACATCATGATAGGATCCTTATGTATCTCTGATATCTAAAATAAATAAAAATAAACAATAGTAGAAACTTATGGAAAACAGCTATTTTTGAAACGTTATAGAGAGTATTCCTTCAGCGTCTCTATGTCTCTATGTCTCTATGTCTCTATGTCTCTCGGTCTCTATGTCTCTCTGTCTCTATGTCTCTCTGTCTCTATGTCTCTCGGTCTCTATGTCTCTCTGTCTCTATGTCTCTCTGTCTCACTTATATATGTCTCTATGTCTGCCTGTCTCTATGTCTGTCTCTATTTCTCTATGTCTCTCTGTCTCTATGTCTCTATGTATATATGTCTCTTTGTATCTATGTCTCTATGTCTCTCTGTCTCTCTGTCTCTCTGTGTCTCTATGTCTCTGTCTCTCTGTCGCTCTGTCTCGCCTTCTCTCCCTCCCTATCTCTAACGATCGACAATACAGTATACACAATAATAATTGTAGTCGAATAACTCATTGTTTACCTTTATTTTCTCGTGTTAATTGAAGAATGCCTCGACTTCTTCTGGTGTTATATTTTCATCTCCTGTCAAAGTAAGATAACAAAAACTTCAAAGGATTTGTCTTCTCTACGATAAACCATGTTTTACGGGGTGGGGTGGGGTGGTGGGCTTATATGATTATAGAGAGAAGAGAGAAATGGGGTTTAACGTCCACTCGCCACAAACTAGGTCATTTCGGGACTAACATATGTTTTGCGCGTAGGGGTCTTTAGAAGTGGGAGGAAACCGGAGGACCCGGAGAAAACCCACGAGGATGGACAGGCGACCCAACTCCTTGTCACCTACAACAGGGGTTTCGAAACCACCCCAGTTGACTCAATGACAAGCTTTATTCGGCCGCCCAACGCCCCTTATAGGATTATAAGATCATGGATTCACGTGGTATCGATCGAACACTTTGTAGGTGACCAAGAGACGTGTTCTTTTATAATAGGATCTTCTGTATTTCCGTTGGTTCCCCTAGCTTTTCTCTCTCTCACGCTCTGTATGCGTGTGCGTCTCTCTCTCTCTCTCTCTGTCTGTCTCCCTCTCTGTCTCTCTGTCTCCAAACTCAACCTATTTCAGTGTTGTGAGATATGAATAACTGCAAAGATGTTCGCTTCTACAGTATTTTAAATGTATTAGGAACTAAATGGAAACATCTTATATACTCGTGACATACAACAAGCAATTAATTTGCCACCAAAGTAAAAGTAGACTTACCATTTGAATCTATTACACTTAAGATGTCTTTAAAGTCTTCTGATGTTGGGTCCAAATTTAGAGATTCCGCCAGGGCACCGAGATCAACTTCGGCAGATCTTCCCACAACTGTGCCTACAGCCGCAGTGATTACTGTGGGTTTAATTGTTGTCCAAAACCTTCTTAGTCTAAGTCTTATTCTCCAGCTTTCAGCAGGAACCACAAGTCCTACCATTACCACAAATAGTAACACCAAAGCGAATCTCATCTGATAAAACAAAAACTGCATGTATAAACTCCACATTAAGCCACGGTAGTTGAGTAAATCAGACGATGGCTCGCCAAACCCATCTGATAAAACAAATTTGAATACGTATAAACTCCACCTTAAAATGGTACCATGGTGGTTCAGTGAATCAGAAATGAAATGGTGTTTAACGTCCTACTCTCTGGGCTGCGAAGAAAAAACAGAAGCTGAATCTCTAACCAGCCAGGAAAGGAAATGAAATGGGGTTTAACATCCTACTCTCTGGCAGCTGACTCTCTAACAACAAGAAAGTCTCGGATTCGCTCCCAGCGTCAGCCGAGACAATTTCTTAGGTTTGAGGAAAATTATCTAGTTGCCTGCCTGCACTAGCCCAGTCAGCGCGGAAAATAAGGACATTTGACCCCAATGACATATCGTATGTTCTAAAGTGCAAGCGTTAGACCATTATACCCCCACACCCAACACACCCAACACACGCACACACATACGCGTCCACTGCCCTTGTGTGAGCGTATGTGGCATGGGGACAGGGACGCCTTCTCGACCTCGTGGGTTTCCTCCGGGCACTACGGTTTCCTCCCACATCTAAAGACGCCTGCGCGCAAGCGAATTTTTAAAATAAATTTAAAAAAAAAACATATGTTAGAAATGACCTTGTGTTGTTTAGTGGACGTAAACCCCATCTCTCTCTCTCTTTCTCTCTCTCTTTCTCTCTCTCTCTTTACAAGAAACATATGTTCATCTGAACAGTTGATCAACCAACTTCCCAAAATAAATCAACAGTTTCTTCTCACGGTTATTTTCCCACATAAAAGCCGCGATGAAGGGGTGCCAAATATTTTTATTCACTCGAGAGCATACATGCAGTTTAACTTATAACCCAGTAAATCTAGATTTGGACCTGGGATTAAATTTCTGAAAGCTGGATTCGACTGTTTTTAGTATCTACGGTTATTGCTTATGAACATGTCAAAAATATTTCAAAATCCCATATGAGAAAATCGATATTTAATGGCGGATTATGGTTCGACATGATTAGATCGATTTCGTAAGGTCACCTCTAGATTTGGTCAAAGTTCACGAGATGTAAACCAGACTAGCGATAGCCCCAACCCTTATCCTGGATTTCGCCCCACACCTTACCCGCAAACCTTAACCCACAATCTGGTCAACAATTACGTGCCCTAACACTATTTACATTTCAAGAACCTTACAAATAGATCTATTCAAATATGGTTACATTGAAGACTTTCGATTTATTGATAAGCCATTACTCTAGATACAAAAAAAACCACAGATGAATCCTTGTCTTTGAAAATTTGTTTCAGGTCCAAACCTAGATTGACTGAGTTCTACGTACGAAGCAAATTTATATTAGCCTTTGGCTTGTTTTTGTATCGTCTCTTTATAGCGTGTAATGTAATATATATAAAATAAAAACCAAGTACGAACAATCCAAACCATAAGACAGAATTCGAAGTCCTAAAAACGTTATAGGCAAAATAGTGTATTCAAGCAAAATAGTGTAATCAGCAAATGGACTGCTCCTCGTGTACAAAATACACGACAAGCAGTGGTAACAGGTGTCCGGAAGAGTAAGCTTACCCTGCCTGGCGCCACACCCGCCATAGCTGCATCCAATCGAAATGTTGGTCAAATAGCGTGATTGACCAATGAACTATAGTATGCAAAATGCACGCGATGAACTGTCTTAACGATGTAGTAGACATTATCAGGGTGATAGTATCGGTATACGTGTCAATTAAAAATATCTAGAATAATAGCCGAGAGAGACACGTTATATTTACCAACCAAATCAATATCACGGCCATAAAACTTTTCTTATGAATAAATATTGTTTAAACCAACTAAAAGTATCGGGTCTATTTCGGGTCTAAAGATAAATCCAAATTTTAGTAGATACTTCAATTTCGATTGGCTAAGAACTAAAATCAATCTAATAGTATCCAATCAAATTATTAAAATTTGGATTTCATCTTAGTTAAAATTTCGTGAAATACGTTCCCTGGTCTACAACTAGTTAAAGATCTTACCTTGATAAGTTCTACTGGATAACAAAGATATGCTGGATACAGGTAGTAGTAGCTGATGGTTAACGTCTGCTTCCACTGTAATGATGTAGAAGACAGGCAAGACATCGAACCTTATATACAACTAAACGTGTTGATTAATTATAAAATTCAAAATTGGCTATTTGTTTTAACAACTATTTTTCCTATGAGCAAATGTGGCAACCAAATTAATTAGCCTGTGTGGGGCGTGGTGTTATGTTTCTGATTAAAATCTTACATCCCTGGAAAAAGAAGGGCTGAACGGTGACCTGGGGCCCACTATCTGGTGTGACATTATCTGAAGTGATGATATTTGGGAAGGTAGGCGAAATGTGGCGTCGGTTTAGGGGCACAAAAATACACATCACTCCACTGGTGTTAAGTTTTTGTGACGACATTACATCAGTTTTGTCGGTTGGCAGTGTTACCTTTTTGTAGCCTGTGGAGATTTATCGATACAGTCCATTTTCAATCATCGAGAAACAAAAGAAACATATATTTAGTCCTGTTTACCTTAAACAACAGATGTCAGAAAAATTAATTACATTTTTAGTGTTACTTATACACCCATACGTATGTCGGTCAGGCAACATGGACTTCTATTACGGAGAACGCTAGATCGAAGCCGGTCCTTAGCATTTGATGACGTCATATGCGGATCATGGTGTAGGGTAAGGGTTAGACTTGGCCCAGGGTTAGGGTTAGGGCTAGCCCTGTCTACATTTCGAAACTCTGACGAAATCTGCAGGTCCTAGCCACTACCCTAACCCACAACCCACATATGACGTCATAAAAGTTAAGGACCGGCTTCGATCTAGCGTTCTCCATTACTGATTACGTAACGACTCATAGATTGATACCATATTTGGACAAGTCTTTGATTTTCCACGAAGTGAGCCGCAACGAGAAGCCATTGGCCAATGCCCCAACTGACCAGGAGTACATTTTCGGCCACAGAACCATAATGGAATCGGTATGTTGTATCTGACCCACTGGCGTACTTTTCAACACAAAGAATGTGAAATGAAATGAAATTGGGTTTAGCGTCCTACTGGTTTTTTTTCTACACAATATTTTATTGAATATTAGAGTTGGGAAACAAGCAATGCCTACAAAATCCCTCTACCCAGCGTCCTACTGTTCTGTTCTGACCGGGCTTATATAGACTTACAGACCCCATACAGTGTGCTATGAGGGAAATTGTTCTCGGCACTACGGCCTACTGTTAATGCGAATTCCAACTGTCAAGGATTCTATTACGGGGCCTCGGTGTTTCGTCCCTACCCGAACGCCTATACGTTAGCCCATGACAGACCCTCCGTTCTGCATCACTAGCAAGGAGGAAACACACAGGAAAATCCTGGATCGAAAACGGCACGCTCAGATTAGCGAGCCAACGTCTTATTCAATGGGTCAGTACGGCTCTCGTGCCGAAACGTATCTTACTTCGCGAAGTTGTTAGAATTAAAACGTAAAATTGTTTAGTATTTTCCGGTGTTCGTTGTTCCATCTTTGTTCTATGTTACTGCCAGAAAGATGCACAGAAAAGTTAGAATAACATTCGAAACACCCAAACCCTCCAACCTCCTGGTTTGTCTCCGGGTCGTCTGGTGTCCTCCCACTGCTAGAGACCCCTACGCGCAAGCGAATTATTGAAATGAAATTAAACCATGTGTTAGTCCCGAAATGACCTAGTTGTGTCGAGTGAATGTTAAACCCAATCAAACCACATCTCTCTCTCTCCCCTCTCTCTCTCTCCCTCTCTCTCTCTTTATACATTGTGCGGTGAGGGAATGTTGCGCGGCCAGCGGCGCTACGGCCTACGTATATTGAATTTCAACTGCCAATGTATTTTTACCAGCACGCCAATGCGTACACTGGACCTCGGTTTTCCGTCCCTCCCGAACGACTAGACAGCTGTCCTTGTCACACCCTCCGTCCTACATTACTGACCTAGGAAAACCACGCCTAAAAATCTGGATGAACTTTCTCGGCCAATGCAGGGATTGAACACCCGAACTCTAGGTTAACAAGCCAGCGTCTTACCCACTAAGCAACCGTGATCGCCTGTTATATTATGGACTGCTTCTCGACAAGGCAGAATAATTTCAGAGTAAAACTAAACACAAGAGGTCAATAACTGTACAATGAAGCGTAAGTTTTTGTTTAAAGAGCGAGAGCCAACTGTTGAAACTAAACACAACAGGTCAATAACTGTACAATGAAGCGTAAGTTTTTGTTTAAAGAGCGAGAGTCAGTTATTAAATGAAATAATGGTACACCACGGGTTCGATCCCGGTGTGTACTTCAGTGAGAAAGCTTTTTTCAATGTGGTGCCATTGATGCTGGACGCCGGGTCTGGCAGGGATAGTGTGGTGTCATTGATGCTGGACGCTGGTCCTGACAGGGATAGTGTGGTGTCATTGATGCTGGACGCTGGTCCTGACAGGGATAGTGTGGTGCCATTGCTGCAGGACGCTGGGTCTGGCATGGATAGTGTGGTGCCATAAATGCAGGACGGAGGGTCTGACAGGGATAGTGTGGTGTCATTGATGCTGGACGCTGGTCCTGACAGGGATAGTGTGGTGCCATTGATGCAGGGTCCTGACAGGGATAGTGTGGTGCCATTGCTGCAGGACGCTGGGTCTTGCATGGATAGTGTGGTGCCATAAATGCAGGACGGAGGGTCTGACAGGGATAGTATGGTGTCATTGATGCAGGTTGCTGGTCCTGACAGGGATAGTGTGGTGTCATTGATGCAGGACGGAGGGTCTGGCATGGATAGTGTGGTGCCATAAATGCAGGACGGAGGGTCTGACAGGGATAGTGTGGTGTCATTGATGCTGGACGCTGGTCCTGACAGGGATAGTGTGGTGCCATTGCTGCAGGAACGTCGGCACTCGGCAAATCTCGATAGATTCCGGTACCCTATATCTAGACTCGGCTGTATAAAGAACTCCGCCATTTTGGAACTATTTTAAAAGACCCGGATAAAACAAAAATAGCTGCCCCCATGGAGATTATATCTAGAAAAGACGCCATTTTGGGACTTTTTTGTGAAAGCGGCACGTTTTCCTGTTAAAGTAAATCGGTAGTCGACTAGCCGCATCGCATATGTATGGTCGTAGGTACATATCAATTACTGCCATACAGCCGAATCTAGTTGTAGGGTTACGGAGGGTACCGGAATCGGTCGAGGTTTGCCGAATGAGGACGTCGGCCCTGACAGGGGTAGTGTGGTGTTACTGATGCAGGACGCTGGTCCTGACAGGGGTAGTGTGCATTCTGAACATCTGAGACACGCTACCTGCGGCGAAGTTAACTCAGACACATTCAATCGACATGTTTTCATATCACGTGGTCTATACGTCACAGGTCATGAGGTCAACACACTAACAATAGCAATCATGGCTTCACTCTTCCTTGTATTTCTTTTGCAATATCCATGGGAGAATTTGAAAAATCAGACTATTGCCATAACATTTCTGTAACAGTCGTGACCTTCATAAAAAGCATGTAATCCCTTCACTTGTTTTTCCTTCAAATTTAAGTTTGTAACTCCTAACTTCGAATTTGAAAATGTATAGCGTCCCGAAATTGTTCGCTCATGGGCGCTGACATCTTGGAATTATTTTGTGCGTCAGGGGCCTGTTTATCGAAATTTTAACTAAGATAAAATCCGATTTTAGTAATTCGATTGGATAGTATTAGATTGATTTTAGCGCTTAGCCAATCAGATTTAAGTATGTACTAAAATTTGGATTGTATCTTAAGTTAAAATTTCGTGAAACAGGCCCCAGATATACACAATCAATTATTTTAATGTTTTTAGCGTGGGGATTGACTAATAGTTAATTTATTTCAGTTTTAAACAAAAATTTAAATCTTTATAGCAATTATAACAAAATAGCCAAATTCTGGCTGGGATTAGTGCGAAAAAAAGTCAGCTACGTCATAAATTTCGTCCCGTTAGTTACGTTTCGGGTAGTGTGGTGTCACTGGTCCTGACAGAACAGTGTCTATTTGCTACGTGTTCAAGCCGGTTTGTGCGTAACAAACCCCTTCGAGAAAAAGGGGAGAGGATTGACGTTTAACGTCCACTCAGTACAAACTAGGTCATTTCGGGACTACCATATGGTTGAAATTGATTTCAATAATTTGCGCGTAGGGGTCTTAAGCATTGGGAGGAAACCGGAGGATTTAGCAGTTGTAGGAAATCGGAGGAACCGGAGAAAACCCTTGCGGTTCGACAGACAACCCTACCATTTGTCAGGTTCAAGCCGAGGATCGAAATCACTTCTTATAATACAATGCGCAAGCGTTAACTATTTGGTCATCCGACAATTTTCATCGAATTCAGAGCAATCAATAGGGCTGCTATCTGGGCAAAAATATCCAGTCTCCATTAGTCGGTTTAGTGCAGAATAGCAGGACATTAAACCCGATATCATTTGGTGAAAACTAATTGAAGAAGACAACGTGTAAAATGATCTTTGGAAGTAGAACAATGTTTTGAGAAAATATCATTTACTAAAAGCATGAATTTTTTCAGGATTTCAGCAGTCGGTTTTTTATTACAAGAAATACACACGCCCTGTCTTTAAACACCATATTTAATTAAATCATCCATTCAACACTGGCTTAATTTAATAACATATTCTCTTACTTGAAGTGAGTTGGATTAAGACTAGTAATTATTTGCCTATTTTTCATAGTGCGAGTTATTAATAGACAATTTTTCCCTTAAATTTTTTCTCCCCTCTTTCATCCTCGGTTACCCAATGTACACATTCCGTTCTACTCCACTATACCCTGGGTTAATCCATAGGGATTCCACGATTTCATATTATCTGCCCTGGCTGATTGTGATATTTTTATCGTCCAATCCCAGAAAGCGTTACTTGGAAGGGAAATAAACGAAGGTAAGTAACTCCCATCTTTTTTCAACAAAGAATACCCCAACATGGCTGCCGAAGTTCGTTCTTGCACACTTTGCAAATATGTAAACAAGTTGTATGACGTAAAAAACGTCGCTAAAGGGTCTTCGGAAGACTTATTTGTAAACTGTTCTTTGATTGGCTCGTACAGTTTAACTACATTCTGATATTTTGAAATCGTGGAATCCCTATGGATTAACCCAGGGTATAGTGGAGTAGAACGGAATGTGTACACTTGGTAACCGAGGATGCCCCTCTTCCTGCATTTTTGGGTTGACTTTTGGTCTAGAATAGGAGAAAAAGGACCAAATTTGCAATTTCATAAACAGTTTTGGGTAATACTGGTGATAGGGGTGTAAAATGTCTTTCTGCGGAGCAATGAAATGTATCGGAAGTGAGATTTTCACCCCAGGCAACTTCAAATCCCTGTAGCTAAAAGTCTAAACCATAAAAACCCTACAAGTTTATGATGGGGAGATTGCCAAATGTCGTCCCCATTGTGCCTAAAAAGATTGAAACCAACGGAATGTTGAGCAAAAAGTTACAGCCTGTGATGTTACACCCATTTAACATTGAAATCAATGGGCAAATAATTACTAGTCTGAGTCCAGTTAGATTGGATAGAGTTTTCTACTGTTGATTCCACAGTGACGTATTCCACGACACTGACTTTCAGCTATATCCAGTACTTATGTATCGTCCGTAGAGCATGCCGTAATTGATACGTTTTTAATTCATCATAACTTTGTATATACTGGATGGAATTGAATAATTTTTACGACTGAGATTCAAAGAGAGAGAGGGAGAGAGAGAGAGAGTTCAACGCTCACTCGACACAAAACACCTCATTCCCGTACTAACATGTGGTTTAATTTTATTCATTGTCACAGACAACAGGGAAAACGAAACCATGCCAGACTCCAGTTGAGTTAATGACAGACTTTATGATAAAACGCGCACTCGAACCATTTCCCCAATCCCATTGCAATAGTGTAACGTACTTGTAATGGCCATGAGCACAATAAAAGTAAGACAAACGTTTGTTAGCTCAATGGTATCCGTTATTACCGAATGAGTAACCATGGCATCCATGTCTGGTGCACACGTCAATACTAATACCAAAATTGAATCAATATTTTAGAACTATTTGTATATGCTAATAAATGTTACAAATATTTATATATGGTAATAAATGTTACATATATAAGACATTATTTATGAATAGTCCCAAGACGGACGAAAAGTACTTTAAAATGTTAAAATGTTATTAAACCAGTGTTGAAATCAGTTTGTGTCGGCATACCTTTTATCTTTTCATCCTTTACCGTGAAACAAAGTAGTGCAGCTTTACGGTTGTGCTAATTTTTCTGGATATATATATATATATATATATATATATATAATTGAAATTAAAGATGGCAAAATAAAAATAAAACTACATTTGTATTATATATATATATATATATATATAAACTAAATTAAAGAAAGACACCAAAATATTAATTTAACGGCTAGCGCTTTCTGTTCGTACTGAACATCGTCAGACCATTTATATATATATGGCAATAAAAGATATCTATATAAGGAAATAAATGTTACAAATATCTATATAGGGCTATAAATGTCCATATATCTAAATATGGTATTACAAATATCTATATGGTATTCCAAATATCTCTTTATGGTATTACAAATATCTATATATGGTATTACAAATATCTATATATGGTATTCCAATATGGTATTTGTAATGCCATATATATTCCAAATATATATATATGGCATTACAAATATCTAAATATACATATATGGTAATGAGTTATACAAATATCTACATATGGTAAAAGATCTTACAACTATCTATATATCATTGCTTGATAAAGATACCTGTAAGAGTATTGAAACGTTGCATGTAATAAACGAAGAAGTAGTAAATCCATAAAGTTGTGTTATTATGAATATTATACCTCTACTTCTAAATGTCATTTAAGAATTTTATCTATATATGGTCATAAAGTTAGTTTCTTAAAGGGACAATACCACTCTTGCTGGCTTGCCAGGTCCAGAAAAAATAGCCTTATTCTAACAACTAGATGTTTAAATGTCCTACCTGTTGTGTAAATTATCCATTACAGCCTATTTTACTTGTCCAGAGGGTTCGAAAATATTTTTCAAATCTAAGTTACATTTGAAAGTGTTTACGTGAAGCTTTTCAAACCATGTTGTTACCATGTAGTTGAATTTTTCCATTTTTGTGAATTCGGTGTGTTAAGAAGACATTTGTATCATAAATTAATTGGAATATTGTAAAATAGTACAATTTGTTGACCAGAATAATGATTCAGACATATTATTCAGTTAAAACAAGAGTGGTATTGGTCCTTCAAACTGGTGACATGGGCATCCAATAAAAACTAGTAATCTTCATATTCCATCTGATCAACCGGGTGAATCTTGTTCGATACTGGATGTGATAACTGATCGCTTGCTGGAAATGGAGCTCGTTTTTTAAATGTTGGTACGTCCTCCATGTCTTTAGTTACGGTTGCCCTGGGTCGCTTCTTCTCGGATTTTAATAAACTTTTAACTCTCTGAAAAGGTGAAGAAAATATTTTATCACTAATTAAACTACCCATTCTAAAGAGCTATACTTCAATTTTGATTGGCTAAACACTAAAATCAATCTTATATTATCCAATCAAGTAACTAAAATTTGGATTTTATCTTAGTTCAAATTTCGTGAAACATGCCCCTGTTAAGTAAAGGTATCAAATAGGCGGATGAGACAAAGTTCGAGGACCTGGGTTCATCTTGGCTTAAATAGTAAATGCAAGGGGACTGCACTACACGCAAAACAAACAAAAAACAATCTACAAAACCTGCGGACAAGACAGAAAATAGACATTGCAAAAACTAAACAATTATCAAATTAAGTGAATGGATCCGGGGCCAGCTTTGTACAAATAGTTGGAAACAGCAACATCATGGTTGGTGCAGATAATATGATGTTATACGCCATTCCATTTCAAGAAGTGAGATTGGATGGTCGAGTGGTCTAACACATGATCATACGAATATCCGCGACAAAGGGTATTATTATAATAATAATAATAATAATCGCGTCATTTTACAAGGGTAGCAAATTAGGCCTGAGGACTTTTTCCAATTTGGCCCTTGGTACAGATCGTGTTATTATTATTTCACTTTTAAAACTCAGCGCTGTTCACCTAACCAACCTTGTGGGGTTTCTTCCCACAGCTGCAAATCCTGTTGGAATAATTGAAGTAAAATTGAACTATAATATGATGATCTTTGAGAGGCATTTTAATTTAGTAGCTGGATAGAGCAAAACAAACTTTATCACCCAATAATACATTCTACAGTAGATATCGCTTGTGTGATAAATTTCATAATCCACTGCGATATCTCATTATAGGAGATTATCTATTCACATGCGTATGGAAAAAACAGCTACTGATTGCGCATTTACCTAGTTTGTGTCTAGTGGACTTTAAACCCCATTTCATGAAATACAATTTACAAGTCCCTGTGATTTTCTGACAAAATCTAAAACAATATTGTTCACTGTACTCACGTTTTTATTGAACTTGAAGTAAACAATTACTATGGTGACAACAATAACAACAACAATGGCGACGGCGACACCAGCAACTATCAGACCAAGTGTCAGATCATCAAACTCCGATGGCTCTAATTCAGTCATCTTACCTGAAAAATTGAAATAAAATACTTATTGTATTATAGTCATAGGCATGGGTTTGTATGTTTAAGGGGGTGTGTGGCTAGGTGGGTAAGCCGATGGCTCGCTACCCTGGAGGTCGGGTGTTCGATCCCTGCATTGGCAGAGAAAGCTCGTCCAGGTTATCCGGCGTGGTTTTCCCTTGTCAGTGATGCAGGACGGCGGAGGCCCGACAAGGACAGCTGTCTAGTCGTTCGCATTAGACGAAAACCAAGGTCCCGTTTACACATTGGCGTGCACGTTAAATATCCCTTGGCAGTTTGAATTCGATATAAGAGTAGACCGCAGCGGCGCTGCCCGGGTAAAATTTCCCCCATAACACACTGTATGGCGTATGCCTATCTTCATTAGCCCAATTTAGGAGCAGGGATTGACAGAGAGAGAGAGAGAGAAAGAGAGAGAGAGAGAAAGAGAGAGAGAGAGAGAGAGAGAGAGAGAGAGAAAGAGAGAGAGAGAGAGAGAGAGAGAGAGTGGGAAAGGGTTAAACATCCTCCCAGTACAAACCAGACCATTCCGGAACTGACGTAGGTGTCTTTAGAAGTTGGAGGAAACTTGACTTTCCGGGAAAAAACTCACGCGGATGGACAGGCGTTCGTAATCCGCTATTTTCAAGCCACTACTATAGATCCCTATACGCCAGTTATATAGCAACTCTTCCAGATCCTAGTAGTAGTAAAGCCATGTAAAACGACAATTTTGAACTATAACTCTTAAAAAAAAAATCTTCGATTCAATCGGATTTTAAAAAGGCTCATCAATTTGGTCCCCGTTCAACTAAAGATGGCGATGCCTTGATACATACAAAGCAACATTACATGGATCGATGGATTTATTCAAACGTCATATATTTCTTAATATTAAACTGAATTGGTATGCTTATTACATATTTCATTTTCACACGTGGAATTTAATGCGTTAATAAAATCAAGAAAAGTGGGCTTAAAGTTACAAGTTCATATTTATAAGTTCTATCTTTTAAATGTATTAAAAAAACCTAAAATAGATGGTATCTATAAAACAGTCCTACCTTGTTAAAGAATAATTATATTACTCCTATAATTCACTATTTCCAGTTGAGAAATTAGAAAAAATATAATTTTCAACTTCAAATCCAAACGTTTGAAGATAGCTATTCAATGGTCGGGAATAGGGAAACAAGAGAGGTAATTTGGAGGTAATTGTGTTATTATTTCCGGTGTAAATAAGTTTTTAAGTGTGAGAATGACACCTATGATCGTATAATAGTGAGTTGACAACCTATCGAACAAAATACATGGAAATAATTATGTTTTGACTTTCTTAGAAAATATGAAATGCTCGCTTTAAAAAAAAAACAAAAGATGTACCTGCAGCCTCTTTCCGAAATTTCAATGCCACCAACAAGTAAAGTAATTTGCTGTACACGACACGACGTACAGCTGAATGTTAAATATATTAAGAGTAAATCTAAGGTAACTGCTTTACACGGTTGCACTTGAAGGTTGCAATTATAATTCATAATATTTGAAATTAATGGGACATTTTGTCGAACACTAACTTGTTGGCGTTGTATATTTACCTCTATGGATAATTGAATGAAATAAAATGAAGTTTAACGTTCTA